>RPOG01001135.1:0-46500 GCA_008086565.1 Thalassoma bifasciatum
AGTGATGTAGATGGAGGCAGCAGAAAAATGCATCCAGTTGAGGCTCACTGAGGGAGAAGGAGGGGGGGGGCAGCATCACCTGTGGGTGCTGGTATGAAACATTTAATGAACAGATCTGTTCATATGATATTTCTGATAAGGTTGGTGTGAGCAGCTTTAGTAAAATTTGTACCCTGATTTTCTTTTTATCAAACACCTCAGCAACCATAACTCAGTGGTAGTTGGTCGTCTCTTAATCAGGAGGTCAGGGTTCACTCCCAGCTCCTGAAGTTAAATGCTGAAGTGCCCTTGAGAAAGACACTGAACCCCAAATTGCTCCAGCTAATTAGTGTGTGGATGTGTATTATTGAGCTGGATAATACTAATGGTCCCTAATAGCAGCAGCAGCAGTCAGTGTGTGGATGTGTGAATAAGACCAACTGTGTAAAGCTCTTAAGCAGATGCTTTGGACCATGAAGATGGGAGAATGACAGTCAGGGGACAGCAGCTTGAGGGACGGACAGAAAAGTAAAGCAAAAAGAATCAAACGAGGGAGGAAAGTAATAGATATTTGTTTCCTTTCTTCTCCTTTTGGGGCCTGCGGCTTCTCAAAGGTCTGCTACGACCTAACAGAGAGGTAAAGTGGTAAACTATTGGCAGACCAGGAAATGAAAAAGAAAAAACAAGCATCTTTAATCTGACACAATTTGTAACGCTCATAATCCTTTTCCTGCGCTACTACACAAAGGGGGAATCCTTACGGGTAACCAACAGTTAACAAAATGTCTCAACCCAGTCAAAAACAAATCAAAACTCACTCTTTAAACTGGCAAAAAGCAAAGCATCATTGAGCAAGCGAAATTAGGCAGTAACGGACATTTAATATTCCCACTGCCCGACAGCCCCAAACAACAATGAAAACATTCACACAAAAAAACAATGAGCAAACCCCAAATAAACCCCCACAATGTAATTTCCCAATTTCCTAAATAACCCAAACTTCCTTTTGCAACGAAAATTCCTTTGAAGACAACAAAAACTGTTTTAAAGAGTCTCTTAATTTAAATAAAAGTTCGTCGGCGCGATGCGCTATTCCCCCCCAAGTGTCTTTACGCACGCCAATGTCCGAGAATCCACAAAGAAATAGAAAAAGGAAAACAGTCCAAAAGAAGGTTTGATCAAACAAAAAATCACTGGTATACCAGGCAAAAAGACAAAAAAGAAACGATCTCACCGGGTCCTAAGGGAAAAGAAAAGTCGGGCAAACAGCCCCTTTGTTCTCCTCGTCGCCACGCCACAGGTGCTCAGCGTCAGCCGGAGGAGCGCAGCCGTTTAAAATCCAACATCCAGCGTATCTCACCCGCGACAGTGATAAACCGGTTTTGGTTTTATTTCATATGTCACTTTTCGAGCACATAGATAGTCCGAATATGTTTCCCGTTTCCAACTTTCCACCTTTGCTTTCCCGGTTACACTCCAACCAACAAAACCAACCCCTTCCTCCACGACACATCCTTCTTATATAAGTTCGGTTGTCGTACATTCATTTACTTTTTTCACCCATACATAATATACATTCCTTGACACCCATTCATAATTTTCCATTCTTAGCACCCATACATATTTTATTTACAGGGAATCTTTAACTTCAAGCCCATCACAAAGGACACTTTTATTTTCCTCTTTGTGCTCTTTTTATTTACCTGCCTATGGACTTATAATTTATTTTTAAGGTGACACCGTCACAAATTCAAAAAGTGATTTTCAGTCATTTCATCCTCCTACAGACACACTGCAGATTGCCCTCCTCAGCAAACATGTTGTCCCCCCATCCACACCTTACATTTATTTATACACCAATATAAGACGACATGTTTATATGTATTTAAAACAAAGAACCATCCTTATACACTTATCTCATTCCTCAGGACATAAGTAAAATTTGTTAATTACCTTTACCTGTAGATAAACACTCACCACACTTTTTCTCCAACGTGTCCTTATTTCTCTCAGAAACTGAAATCATCATTCAGTTTTATCTTTTTCATTTGATGACCTCAGTTATTTTACCTTGTATCCAAACATGTTCACTCCTGGTCCTCCTCTACCCATTATGTTAATTTGTTGTTGAAGTCAAGCAAAAAAACAACAACAAAACAATCTGTTTGTTACATGGTTTGTCTTATTTTGAAAGTCACCAGGCATTTTTAGGTTGTTTCCATGCATGACTTCCTGTCCTGCTCAATCTGCCCCGGTGATGACAAGTCACAGCCCCAGCATTGGTCCAAATGGAACTATTGCATATCTGCTGCAACCTGCCGGAGCAGGGATGCAGTCAGACCTCAACAGAACAGATCTAGTGTGACTTAACTCATTGACTTGAATCTGTCTAATTTGTTGCTGTGATGGAATGGAGCTGGACCAGAGGCGCAAATGGTGCATTTTAACCTCCTTTTAATGCTGCAGCTCATATTCATGTCTTAATTGCCGTTGATTACAATAACACAGATAAATTCTCATTAAAAAATTGTAACTTTGGTTTAGTTATACTAGCTTTATTTACATTTTTTAGCCTTTTTCTTATTTCTGAGCAAGACATATTAGGTGTGATTTGGTCAATAACACGACTGTAAAACTGGCCTATTTTGAACCTGACCTACATACCCATTCGACCAAATGAAGTTTGACATTAGAGTAGAAATCTGTGGATAATGACCAAATTTCACACCTTAACAATACAATGGTCTCTCTCTTGCACTGTTTACCACAATTCACAACTGTTTGTTGGTTTTGTATTTTTCATTTTGAGCAATACTGCCATCTACTGTGTTGGAGTTGATGATAAAGACACTGTTTTACCTTTCAAAACCAAGGACTAGTGTAGTTTGACCAGGTACACTGTGAAACTGAACAATCCTAATGTACAGTGGTACGCTAATGTACATACTGTTCACTTTATGAGGCTGTCAGTTATTAACAGCACTCATCCTTCTTGGGTAATTTATGGTTACTTCTGTTTTTGTTTAGTTTTTATTTGTTTTTTTATCATTTGAAATGAAATGAATGACAAACAAAAGAGGTGTCCATACTGAGCGGCTTAAAGCGAAAGCTCTCGTGTTTGTTTCCTGCACAGACAACAGTCTCTTGTTGTCTGCCTGTTTTCTCTGTATGTAAAGTTATAAACTCCCACTGTATTTGTCCTCGCTCTGAGCGGCTCATGCAGGGGCAGGTGGGTGTTGATTCTGTGCACTGAGAGAGCAGAGCAGTAATTAGAGGCTCTGTGTTTCATAAGCCGACTGAATAGAGCTTTCAGCGCCTCCAGTGCCCCCACCTTATGCTTTTCTCTTTTTTTAACATCTATCATTTGTGACGGCAACTAAAAGCACCTGACATTTCCCTCCCCGGCAATTAATGCCCAAGCCAGTGCACTTCCCACAGTTCTGAGGGAGTCAAGGTCTCCCATCCAACTCTGCTTAATATACAGACACAAGGACGGCTATCTTTAGCCTGCCACCCTGATGCACGGTGAGGGGGCTGTGAAAGGTGCTTGAATGGAGATGTAGCAGCGAGGTAAAACTCTCAATATATGCCAGTCTGAGGAAGTGCCAGCTTTATTATGGAGCTTTTCATAAACTGCCAGACATCAGCTTTTAAGATTCATCTCTTTATAAGTTTAACTAGACGTGGAAGCGGATGATGCAGCTCATCCAGGACCCTGCTGACTTAAATTGATTACAGTGGAGTGGAGTAAAATCATTGGTTTCGCCTCGACTTCAGAAAAATATGGTTTGCAGGTTTGAGATTCAAGGTGTTTACTGTCTTGATGTTAAACAAACTAGATGTGGAAAAGCATTAAAGAGATAGTGAATATGGAGAGAGGGAAAGGAGATCACAGGAATTATGTCAGGATCATGGACTGTATAGACAGCGTGGCTCCTAGTGTTGTGACGTTCACGAACGAACTGGTTCTTTTGAACGGCTCGTTAACATGAACGATGGAAACCGAGTCCCAGCTGGGATCCCTTCTGCCCCCCCCGCCTCTCTAGAGCCCTATGATTTCTGTCTTAATGGAATTGCAGACGGAATCACTGATGGAATCGTGGAGTTCATAGGGCCCAAAAATCTAATCCACACATATCTATAAGGTTATAATCAATATTTCAGAATAATACAAACTCATATCGGTGGGATATCTAAATTTATTTTCCCCAGTGATTATTTCATTATTTCCAAGATAAAATGAGTTACGGCCAGGCTGGCTTCTTAAAACTGAATAAATATAAAAATGGGCCAGGTTTTTGAACGGCTCTTGAAAGGAACGACTCACCAAGATCCGGCTCCTCTCAAAGAGCTATAAATCCCATCCGTAGTGGCTCTGCCTTTTACCGTTGTATGATTTTGGAGCCAAAAAAACCCTTACTGGTGCCAGATTGGGCCGCCATTGTGCAGCCACGGTGTGTGCAGTAGAGAATTTCCGGTGGAGCTGAGTTAAGACAAATGAAAAAATGTATTTCTTCTTTTTTCGAAGGTGTAGTCTTTTTTTTTTGGCTCTCTGTCACGAAGTTTCTTATATCCCCGATAAAAACTAACCACAAACAGCATGACCTATGACCTATTCTGCAGCCAGACACCAGGGGTCAGGGCATCGGGTGGAAGCTACGGTTAGAGCTGACTATCCTTACGACCACTGATTATACAGTCTATGGTCAGGACCTGGAACTGATCCTTTTACCTGTATCTGTATCGTCTGTTTTTACTTACTGAGCTTAAAGTACAAGACCCTCAGAGACTTCCTGAGTCACCTCTGTAAATCCTGCAGGCGGGGACCCTCAGTGATTTGCTAAGAACTTGTAGTATTTGGATTTTGGCACCGACTGTCCCCAATGCAAAGTCAGTAGCACCGAGCACATCTTTATTTCCACTGGGCAATAAATGACTGATTTCAAATGTAAAGTTTGAAAGAGAGTAGGGTGAAAAGGGGGAGGCAGAGCACACAGCTGGGCCTGGTATGGATCGCCTCGAGCCCAAACAGGTTTAGATCTGTCTCCCCTGTCTTTCTTACATCTTGCGCAAGAGGCACTTTTAGACTCAGGGACTTTACTCAGAACTGTCTGTGGAACTATACACTCTTTGACTGTGGGAACTTGGGCCCAAATTTAGTTCTAGGGTAATTGATCTGTCTGGGGGGGTAGAACTTTCCACAGGTCAGGGAACTTAAGAGAGGCAGTGCCTTTATATGGAAGCATATTTGGGACAAAATTCAAATAAAAAATAAAAAAAAGAATTTACATTTGAATTCTAAGATTGAAGGTTCCTTATTTGAGTCATAATGAAAATAAAATGTCAAACATCCAATTTTCACTTTCATGACTGCAAATTATGTGACATAATTCAAATTCAAATGAAAAACATGTTTGCATTTTAATTTTCAAAAAAGGGTCTGCTAAAAACTGAACAGAATTCAAATGAAAATGCCAAGATTTACATTTACATTTCAAGATCAAGGTACATTTTTTGGGACACAATTCAAATGCAAATGAAATGTGGACTCGGTTGTACATCATATCTGCTGTGAGGAGGAGTAGAAGAGAGACAGCAAGTATATAAAAATATATAAGAGGCTGAAAACCACCACCAAAAAGGGGAAGAAAAGACATTTGAAAAATAAAAACCAACAGCAATGTTAAAGAAAAATAATATAAAGAAAGGCAGATGATTTAAGACCCTGCCTGTGTGTGTGTGTGTGTGTGTGTGTGTGTGTGTGTGTCAACAAAGAAAAAAATAGAAACAGTATAAGACGTTTAAAACACTCTCAGCTAAACATAAAAACACCATCCATCTATCCATCTTCTTCCGCTTATCCAGGGTCGGGTCGCGGGGGCAGCAGCCTAAGCAGGCAAGCCCAGACTTCCCTCACCCCAGGTACTTCGTCCAGCTCTTCCCGTGGGATCCCGAGATGTTCCCAGGCCAGCCGAGAGATGTAGTCTCTCCAGCGTGTCCTGGGTCTTCCCCGGGGTCTCCTCCCGGTGGGACGTGCCCTGAACACCTCCCCAGGGAGACGTCCAGGAGGCACAATGAGATGCTAATTTCAGCTCTGAAAACAGCTTTTATTGGCTTCATGTGTACGTGACTTCCAGTACTTCCAGAGCCAGCATCAAGCCGTCGCTCGAAGAACAGCAGCTTCTTAGCACTTTTGATTGTTGCATTTTGTCAGGCTGAAGGTTTCTGCTTGATCCCTACTAAAGAGTGAACATACCTCTCACAAAATTCACTTTTTTGTGCTCTGATATATTCCTATAGTCTCCTCAATCAGGGTAAAGTCTCTCTATGAAGCTCAAAACTTTGAATAGAATTACGCCCACAAATATTCAGGGTTCATACACATCCTTAAAAAGTCTTGAATTCATGTATTTAAAACCAAGGCCTTGAAAAGTCTTAAATTGATCAAAATGTTATATTCTGCTCTTAAATAAATTACTCAAAGGTTTTAAATTTGTTAGTGCAGTATTTGTTCATGTTTTATTGATTTTACTTTTTT
This sequence comes from Thalassoma bifasciatum, assembly GCA_008086565.1. NCBI lineage: Eukaryota > Metazoa > Chordata > Actinopteri > Labriformes > Labridae > Thalassoma > Thalassoma bifasciatum. The sequence continues at coordinate 6,518 of RPOG01001135.1, forward strand.
TTTTTTCCCCGGGACTTTTCATGAAGGAGATTTGGAGTGAAAACTGTCTTACAAGCTGCTGATATAATGTATCTGCAGCTTGTTTGCACTTTTCAATACAGATATTAACCAATGAGCGACTTTATGTTCAATAAACAATCAAAAACTTGAATGAGTCTCATTAAGTGACAAATGCTATGATTTCATTGTAATTCAGCAGGACTCCTAAACCATTGACCATATTTATGTGTTTTTGGTCTTAAATTTCATGTAAAGTGGCAATAAGAGGTCTTAAAAACTGTTTAATTTGACTTGCCAAAACCTGCAGGTACCCTGAATATTGCTCAGATTGAAGTTACAGATGTCCGCCATCTCCTAGTGTAGAGTACTAACTACATGAAGCATCATATTTGCAGCTATAGCTTCTTAGATTCAGCAATGTTGCTCGTTGCAATTTTGCGACTTTGGCACTCAAAGGGTTAACGTTGTAATATTGTAATGTACATAACCATGCTGGCTTGTGCTTTTACCTTGGTCTTTATCATTGTTTTACTGGCCTCTACTGGGGAGGGGGGAGTAATTGCTTTAAAAACTTTTTCTCCATGTGTCTCTTTTCTAACATGTATAATCTACACTGCTCTTCAGCTTGTGGTGGGCAGACAAGCAATGGGTCACAGGAACCATCTAGTTCCAGAGAATTTTTTTTCTTCTTGGAATTACAAGTTCCTGGACCTTCTGGTAAAAAAAAGAAAAGAAAAATCAGTCCTTTCTCTTTTCTACATCTTCCTGTACGACATTAAAGAGCTAATGTTTAACAGCTAACCAGGTGTGGCTGATTTCCAAACCCAAACTGGCCCTTCGCCCTGGCTTCGCCTTCTCTGTCCTCTCTGTTTTTCCTCTGTGGGGTCTGTGGGAAGTGAAGATGGCATGAAGAAGTACAGTTCCATTGAGTCTCCTGGATGTGTCATGAACTAAACTTGACTAAACACTGGTGAGGAGAGGTGCCCACTTAATCTTCCCCCAGTGATGCTGCGGCTCTCACTGCCCATCTCTCCTTATCTAACTTCATGCCTGGGTCTTGGGGGACGTTATGGGCCATGTGGTGAGTTATGTAACTTATCAGCAGTGTAGGGACATTGGGACAGAGCTAGCTTCTTCACTTTTTCTTTCATTAGAGAACAAGTGCTATGAATTTATCTGAAATTAAAATTTTTAAAGCATCTCTGCAACAGAGCTCCAACAATTCCCACTATGAGAAAGCATTTGGGAAAAGTCGAGGAAAAGCTCCATTTAATAAATACAAATTCAACACTTAGTGAATCTTGGTGGCCAGACTCACACCCAGAAGTAGAGTTTACACACAGTGTAGTCAGCAAATCACAAACATGAAGCCCAACATTGGTGGAAGGAGCTGCTCTGACTCATGAGGATGCTGAACTATCTGCAATCTGATCCAGTTCAAAGGCAGCAGAACTGGCTCAAGGTTTAGAAGAAGAAAGTCTTAAAAGCTTTGGTCTTGTCCCATTGGACTCCCTGGCTCTCCTGTGCTCAGATATCTCTGTTATTTTTCCTCAAAACTCCCTCATGAAGCGGTGAAGTTGGACACTTCCTGACCGCCTGCTCCTCTGCGCCTGATTCGTCCCCTCAAACGGTGACTTCAAAGCTGCTGGAGTCTCTGTGGCCCTCCTCTCTGCTGCCCTCATCAGGAGAGTCCGTTTGTGAGTTCTGCAGGATTATCAGCTGCTCACTGTCCTCTGCAGGTTTTCAGAAAAGTCTGGGCAGTTGGAAATAACTCAAGCATCTTCAGTCCAAACCGAGGGAAAATATATTTTTCCTGTTTTTGTGCATCATGTCTTCATTATTGAAGTTTATTATGATCTAAATGATGACTCAAATATTATGCTCCACTATTGTCTTTGATAACTCTTTTATTCACAGCCGGTGTTGCGCAGTAACACATTGCTAACACTAGCAAAGTGTTACCATGGTTTAGTTTAGTTTAGTTTATTGGTTTAAATATATAGAGACAATGCACATTAATAAACATTCCTGTAAATATGCCAGTTTAGCCAAGTTGGCTAATTTTCAACCGTAGTCTCTGATGACATGAGCACTACATAATTTAAATGCATTATGTTACGGGGCACTTCTCAGGAAAAAAACACCTGAACACCATGCAGCCAAATTACACCGTCATACTACCTTAGCGTAAAGATGAGAGAAATGTTTCTACGAGGTATCGTAATTTTTTAAAGTTTTCCCGGCTCATATCTGGAATACATGGGGAGGCGGGGCTTATGACCTATACTGCAGCCAGACACCAGGGGGCGGGGCTTATGACCTATACTGCAGCCAGACACCAGGGGGCGGGGCATCTGCTGGAGGCTTCAGTTTGAGCCGAACGTCATTACGTCCACTAATTATACAGTCTATGGTGGAAATACATGTAGTTTTGGAAGTAAAGGTCCTTGTTTCTGGAGACAGTTCTGATCAAAACACAGGTTCAGTAAAACAAGTGAACACACAGACAGCACAAGACATGGATCAGCAATAAACAACACAAGGGAGATAAAAGTTATAAAATATACAGACAGAGAGGGATAAAGAGAAGAAATGTAAGGTCAAAGTACAGAATACAACAGGAAATCAAAATTCTGAAGCATCACTTCTGTTTTATGCCGCTGTGAAAAAATAAAGCTGCATGATTCAGGGAGAGAAGCACAACCCTCATTTACAAGGATCTCAAGTTGATTAGAGAGGCAAGAAAATAAACAAAAACAGGACAAATATCAAAGAATCAAGGCTGAATCATCAATTGGGATCAATTCTAACATTAAACAGAGGAGAAAATGCACAAAAAATGTCCAAATTAAAAAGTAATATGAGAAATCAAAAGATGCACCAACATCAAACAGTTGCAAAAAGGATTTAAAAGCTTCATTGTTGAACTGTCCAAGAAACAAAGGTGTTTTTGGTTCACAGAGCTGCTGTGACTTGTTCCAGTAGTCAGGAGTAGAATAACAAAAAGCAGTTTATCCCAGATCTGACTTGACTTCAGGAACATGCAGAAGTCTCTGTGCTGAGGTACAGGTCTGATAAAAAACAACCTGGGTCATGGTCATATAGTAGATCAGTGAGGGATGGGGGTAATTTCCCTTGAAGAGCTTTATACATGAAACGACGTCAATTAAGATCCCATCTCCCCTGGAGAGAGGAACCCAACCTTTCCAACCTCATCATAAAGGAGGCGCTGGTGTGTGAAACAGGGGTCACGTGATAAATCTTAATGCAGTGATGAAGGAGTCAAGGCTTTTGAGAAATGTAGAGGGTTCATGTCTTTACATCATGTCAGTGTAAGACTGAGCTTCACACAGCACCCAGAACAGTTCAGACTAAACATTGTAAAACATCAATTTATTTCTATGTATGTAGAAAAAAAAAAAAACTTTTCATCAAAGTTTGTCTGAGAGATAACTGATCTGTACTTTTAGTGTGATCTTTCTGTCAGTGCATACGTTAAGATATCCTCTCCATCTTGAATCATGTTCTTGTGACCAAATTTAAACATTGTTCTTATGATTCTTGTGATCAGCATATTATTTTTCACACCTTTATGTCTTTATTCAGAGAGAACAAGACAGAATTGGAAGCTAGATGATGGTATGGACGAAACAGGGAAAGAGGCCGCAGGTTTGCTGAGGGCTGCTCTCATTGGGTACAAGATCTTACTTAGAATTCCCACACACCCTAGAAAACCTGGAAAATGATTGACCAATTTCCCGTTCATGGAAAAAAATATGGAAAATAAGAAAATAGGTCAAATGTCCAGGAAACAGTCAAGTCATTCAAGAAAAATGAGTAAATGCAAACAGGTTAAAAGTTATGTTATGTTATATTAACCTGTCTTCTGGGCATCACAATGGCACAGCGTTTCTCTGTTTCTCTGCACAGCACCTCGTGTGACACCATCAGCCAATCAAATTTGCATTCCTACTTGGAGCAGCACTGCAAACCAGTGCTTCCAATTGACTTTATCCCTAAATTTAGCATCTTTTTAGACCCCAACTAGGCTCTGAAAGACGAAAGTAGTGAATATAAGTTGAAAAGTGTCACAAGAACTGGTCTGTGAGAGTGACATTTTCCCCCCAAAATCAACAATAGCTTTGAGTGTTTGGGGTAGTCATGGATGAGGGTCTTTATTTTCTCAGATGGTAAAACTAGCAAAAAGCCTGCAGTTCCTGTAAATTCTTAGGCTGCCTTGCATGAACTGCAGGTTTGAAGTGTCCCCCGAGTGGCTTAATAATATCGAGGTCAAAGAGACTGAGATGGCCACTCTAAAACCTTCACTTTCTTCTGCTGTAGCCAATGGCAGGTCCACTTGGCCTTGTGTTTTGGTTCTTTGTTGTGTTGGAATGTTCATGTAAGTCCCATGCACAGGTTCTGGGCAGTTTTCCTCCAATATTTTCTGATAACATGCTGCATTCATCCTTCCATTAGTTCGGACCAAGTTTCCTGAGCCTTTGTAGCTCACACATCCCCAAAACATCAGTGATCCACCTCCGTGTTTCACAGTAGGAATGGTGCAACTTTCATCATAGGCCTTGTTGACTCCTCTCCAAATGTAATGTTCATGGTTGTGGCCAAAAAGTTCAATTTTGGTTTCATCTTCCCAAGTGCTTTTGTTCCAGAAGTTTTGAAGCTTGTTTCTGTGCTGTTTGGGGATATTTTGCGGCATTTGTGTAGAAAAGGCTGTCTTCTGGCGACCCAACTGTGCAGCCGATTTTTTTTCCTCAAGTGCCTCCTTATTGTGCATCTTGAAAATTCTTTTTTCAGAGAATTTCAGAGAATTCAGCTGAAGTTGTTTGTTGGTTTTTCTTTGCATCCAAAAGAATTTTACTGGCAGTTGCGGCTGAAATTTCTCTCCCTGATCGTGGTTTGATTTCAACAGAATCCCTCATTTATCTCTTTTTAATTAAAGTTTGGACACTGCTTATTGGCATAAAAACTTTATAAACTTTTGATCAGGGTCATTTTGGAAGATTTGTTGTCAAGAAATTTAAAAAGGTGAGGAAGTTTGAAAAATGCTCTGTAGTTGTTAAAACTGTTTTTTATCCGCTCTGATTTTGATGTTGTACCAAATGAGACATGCTCCAAACTTCCAAACTTATGGAGCTACACTAATTATAACACAAAGATTAATAATCCCCATAATTGTGTTACTCAGCAATGACTGGAGCAGATAGCTTCAGAAAGAATTGGTCTAAATTGTCGTCTCCAGCACATTTCCTTGGATTATTTGTGAGGAGAGCTTCAAGGACCATATTTATAGAGACAGGTTGAAGGCTGAACCAAAGGAAGGAAGAGACAGGTTACAAATAACCGTCACTTGGAGAGTGCTTTTCTGGCGCTTACCTTCTCCAAAAGACAGCCAGTGTCCACAAAGTGCTTATTAAATAATTATGTTTTGGTTAGAAAGACCAGTAAGTGACTTTAACCTGAGAGGAAATTGAGGTTGAGTTATTTGTCTATACAAAAAGAAAAATAACTCTCTCATTGAAAGTCTTCCAAAAGTTTGCAGCATCTGAGTCAGAGCTTTTCCCTTTTCTTACCATAAATTTACATCTGTTTTTTATTCATCTGTTTCTTATTCATCTGTAATACAACCAATGGGAATGATCACCACATTGCTCAGGGACCAAGCTGTAGTTCTATCTACAGATGTGACAGATCACCTCTAAACCTGGAGTTTATTCATTTTTCTACTTTATTTCTTCATAATGATGGATAGCCAGTATGTTCTTGTCCATCATGGCGACTATTGAAGCTTTGTATTCAGAGACTTTCTCAACGAAACACCTCAAAACAAACTAAGTTTGTGTTGTGAGCATTGACTGTATATAGAATGGACAGCGTGCTTTCGCCTGTCACCGTTCTACGATTTTGAAGCCAAAAAACCCCGTTTCTCTAGTCGCCATTGTGCAGCCAGAGTCTGCGCAGTAGAGAATTTCTGGTGGAGCCAAGTAAAAAAGAGACAGCAGAATTTTCCGATATTTTTTGGCCTTTTCTCAGAAAATATGAATGATAACACAAAAACCTTTCTGTCACTCATAGTTAGAGGTTGGGTGAAAATATTTATTAACAAACAACTGTGTTTACTCTTTTGAAATCCTAATGACACAGAAACTTCAAAAATGACCCTGTTCATTTTTTTATACACACACTGATTACAAGCAAATAGATCACAGGTGAGGATGGTTACCTTTAGTAGACATTCAAACACATTTGTGTTCACTTTTGTACATTTATTGGGCCAAAACCACCAGAGTTGTGTAAACTTCTTAACAGGGTCATTTTTGAAGTTTCTGTTGTCATTATGATTTAAAAAGAGTAAACACAGTTCTTTGTTAATAAATGCCGTCACCTAACCACTAACTATGAGTGATAGAAATGATTTTGTGTTATCATTCATATTTTGAAGAAAAGGCCAAAAAATCAGAAATTCTGCTGGGGGGTGTAAACTTTCAGGCACAACTGTATGTGAGGTGATGATTTCATGAGAGCAGACATTTAGAAAAGGGCCAAAATACAACCTCAGCCGACTGTAGTGATATGACAATCTTCAAGGTGTTAGAATATGGTTTTTTTTCCCTCTGATGAATGAATTATGAAAGTCAGAGTCAGGATTTTTACCTTGTGTGTTTTATTTGTCTAAAGGCACAAAAAAAAGTTTTCCATTTTTTGAACATAATGTAAATTTGACTTTTTTTGTTTGACTTCTTCTTTTCTTTATTATTTAATGAATCTTTTTTAATGCTTTGCAAAACATTTTAACTCTCTTTCATCCATTTTAACACTGAATAATTTATAGTTTATAAGCTTTTTCACCCTCAAATGTTTGCCTATAAATTTTTTAAAAATATATATATGTTTGGAGAAAATATCGAAAACATTTTTTTCAGGCCCTAAGAAGAATAAAAATATCCTGACACAGGCTAATATGAATTTCCACCACATGAACCATTAAATTTAGGAGTAAATAACCTTTTAAATAGATGTCCACTGTAGTGACCACTATGCACCACAGGGTTAATAGATTATTAATGTCAAAAATACGTATTGAACAGGATTAGGGCGACAGAAAAACGTTTTATTAGGTTATAATAAAGAATCTTAAGACTTTTCATTGTTTTTGACTTTGAGGATGAAGTCCTGAGATTAAAACCAGATTTTTCTGTTTAATGTCTGAATTTCTTTAAAAAATTGAATTGAACAAACCGTTGAATTTAGGAGTAAATAACTTGTGAATAGGTGTCCACTGTAGTGACCACTATGCACCACAGGGTAAAACATATTTTAACAGGTTTTTGAAGTAACTTTTTATCATTTTGATGAGATAAAGGTCTTTGAACTCATGTATCAAATATGATATGTTTGGCTTTATAGGTTTAAACGTCATTCTACAGCAACATGTCACAGTCCTGCACCACAGAAACAAACTAGGGTGTGAGTCATGCTCATTGAAGACATCATGAATGGTCAACTGAGCATGTGGGTCACTTCAGGAGCGTGAGCGTCACATCGCAGTCTGCAGACAGGCCACATTTAAAAACGTGATATAAACAGTTGAACAAAAAATCAGATTTTCACATAAAGCCTGCAGTGTGACGTGTGAATGTAGCCAGACATCTTGTTACTACAACCTCTGTAATTTTACCCTGCTTTACTTTAACAACCTCAAACTTGTCACAGGTGATGTCTGGATGTTGTTGAGTAGTTTGCTTTAGTCTTTAGGCTTCTGTTCCATATCTTATAAAAGGGAATGTCTAGTATTAGGGTTGTCACAAGAACCGATACTTCCGGTACCAATTCAATACCAACACACAAACAATACATCAATACCTGCTACTTTCTGGTACCGTCAGAACCAAATATTCAGCTTTTCCCTCGGTGAGCCGTGTCGATTCTTGGCAGAGCTGACGGGGGCAGTATATGCGTGTTAACCTTTTTTTTCCTTTACAGTACCAATGTGACCCAGACCAGGAGAAGCAGGAGGAAAGTGGCACAACACTAACACAGCCCAAAATCAGCGAAGCTTTTGAAAGGCACAAAAAATATGACACTAATTCAAACGAAGCCAAAAAATGAATAGGGCAGTAGCAGAGTTTCTGTGCATGGATCAAGTCCCCATCTACACAGTAGAAAAATATGGATTTCGCCAAATGCTTGAGCAACTCAACCCCAAATATCAGTTACACAGTATTGCTTGTTTTCATAGTGGTGTTAAATACTTGACAATTTAAAGCAGTTTTCAATAAATTAGTGAATTTAAAAGTACATGGGTTCTGTTTTTTTTTTTTCCAATCATGATAAATAAGTATTGAGATTTGTGGAAAATCTCAGGTATTGGTATCGACTACTGAAATTCTGGTATCGTGACAACCCTATCTAGTATACAGTCATGGACGAAACTATTGGTACCCCTGGTAAAATAGTGCCAACAATTTTGTCTAGCCCAACTTTTTTTATTAATTTTTTGTGTGTGTAAATTGTGTCAATTTTAGCTTTTTCTTCTGTTTATTGTGTTTTTCCAATGCACATAAAGGAAAGAAACACTTTTTTTTTTTCAAGGATATACACACATTTATATCAAAACATGTGTAATTGCAATAATTTCTGGGAGAAATGGTGTATTTTCTGGGAAAATTCCAGGGGTGCCAATACTTTCGTCCATGACTGTAAGTTCAGTATTTTTCTATGTAAGGAAAGAAATCCTTTATGTACGCTGTGTTCCATCTGCTAACTTTCTATAATAAACACTTCACTTTAATGTCCATTATCATCCTTTTATTCAGTCTTTCAGAACAGACTGACATTGATGACAGCCTCAGTTTACAGATACTTCACTGTCCTGTTCTTTGTGATGTTACACAACTAACTTTTTTTATCATCAAATAAGGATCATATTTATAAAATACAAATATAAGAAGGTACAGCAGGAAGATTATAGCGTCAGAAAAGAGGAAAAAAGAAGTAAGTTTAATGTAAACACCCTTCAGTCCTGTGGATACTCTGAGTCCCTGCAGCAGCCTGATGGTGATAACATGAGACAGAGTATTTTAGAGCAGGAGAGAGTAAACCCTGAGTGTTCTGTACGCTCCCACTGACACAGGTTAACAGCTTTATTAGACATGACTGCGCAGTCACACGCCGTCTTCATAACAGGCTCTCCAGGCCCTCGCCCATGTTCTCCCTGTAGGCAAAGCAGCTTGGGAAGATGCCGATGTTCCCCGCACAGTGTCCCTCCAGCCACTCCTCATTAACTGGAGAGAGAGAGAGAGAGAGAGGAAGAGGCGGTGAGATTTCAAACTAAACAGAAAGAGACATAAAGAGGCACATCTGAGCTGAGGAGGAGACAGAGATTTGCTTTGAGACCCCCCGAGGTGAACCTCAGACCTCACCTTCACCCAGGATGTCGATGGTGTCTCCCTCACTGAACTCCAGGTCCTCTGGGCCCTGACCAGAGTAGTCATACAGCGCCACCATCTGGCACAGGATGGGACGATTAGCCAGGGGGTCTTCTTTCTGTATTGGAACACAGGAGGAAGTCGATTCTGTTACATGATTGGTGGGATCAGAAACCTTGAGCTGAGAAGAGAGATTTAACAAAACTGCAGGAGTTTGAAAGAGTTGGTCTTCAAATTTCAGATCACGTCATTGTTGTCAAACTCACTCTGCCCCTTCACTCGCCCTCACAAGCTCTGGACAAAACACAACCACATAAAATCAAGCCAACATGTCAAACTAATACAGAAATGTGAACTCAGAGCTGCTTATTTTAGCATAAATTACCACAAAAAGCTGTAAAACGATGCTTCTTAGCAGCATAAATGAGATGTGACAAAACGTGCCCAAAGGGAAAAGTCAAAAACATTTTAAAGTCAGAATTAAAAGAAGCTTCAATTCACTGTTTGGTGCTCATGCTTGTTCAAACTGAAGGCAAACAGCAACAAAGAAGTGAATGTTTCAGCCTTTTAAAACAGAAACACATTGTTTGAGGTGATGAAGTGTGTGATGCTCACATAAGAAAATGATGAGATAGGATTATTGTCGACTGAAATGTAAAGTCAAAAGTATCTATTTGAAGCATTTACATCATTGGTGTCCTAAAAATAACAGAGGGAAAATGACAGAGGGCCAGCAGCTCTTTCTGACATATTAAGTCACTTTCAAAGTAACATACCAATGCTGTATTTGTTTAATATTTAGGGGGATTTCTGCAAAAATTCAGTCAAAAAAGACAAGCACATTCATGCCAATTAGGGTAGGCTCAAATAAGCGCCTTGGGGCTTCAGCCTATTCCTTTTTCGGTTGCTGTTCGTTTTCTTTTTTTGTATAAACATGGTTTTATTTTTGTTTCATTTTTTAACCAAAATAAAGCATATTCATTCATTCATTCATTTAATCAGGAGGGCGCTTCAAGAGGGCAATAAAGTGAATTTGGCTCCCAAAAGAGGCACTTTTAGGGTATGCTTGGACTCTCAAGAGGGCACTGAAGCATTTTTTATCTTCCAAAGTGGTTCTTCAGAGCATGTTTGAGGTCCCAAAAGGGCTGTATAGCACATGTATTGGCCTCTAAGAGGGCACTTGACCTCATGTTTTAGGTCCCAGGAGTGCACTTGTGCAAATTTGGCACCTATTGGAGGCACTTTTGGGGCATGTTTTGGGTCACAGGAGGCCACTTTAGCCCTTGTTTTTAATCCCAAACTGGCTTCACTGCACATTTTGTGTTCCAGGAGGTGATTTAGCACTGATTCTAGCTCCCAAGAGGGCACTTCAGCAGTTTTTGAACCAGAAAAAAGGGCACTTGTCCATGCTCATTGGCTCCAAAGCTGGCACTTAAGTTTATATTTTTGCTTCTTACAGGGCTAATCAACATGCATTTTGACTCCCATTAGGGCACTTTAGTGAATTTGGCTCCCAAAAGGGGCAGTTTTCTGGCAAATCTGGACTCCCAAGAAGGCACATGAGCACTTTTTTTTCTCCCAAACTGGCACCTAAGTGAAGGTTTGGCATCCCGGGAGGGCCCTACAGCATATGTTTTGGCTCCTAATAGAGCACCTGAGTTCATGTTTTATGTCCCAAAAGTGCACTTGAGCAAATTTGGTGCCTGTTGGGGGCACATCTGGGGTATGTTTTGGGTCACATGAGGGCCACTTAAGCCTTTGCTCTTTGCTGCCAAACTGGCACTTAGCACAAATTTTAGCTTCATGAAGGCGCTTTAAAAGTGTTTGGCTCAAAAAGGGCACTTATCCATGCTCCTTAGCTTCAAAGAGGGCACGCTTTCTTAATCTGGGCCCAGGTCCTTTATGACAAATTTGCTCCTATGAGCGCATGTGGTTTTTGCTCCAAAAGGGAGCAATTTAGCATGCATTTTGGCTTGAACCTTGGTATGTTTTTGCTCCTAAGAAGATGGTTTGGCATGTATTTTGGCTCCCAAAAGGGAAAGATGTTTTTTTTTCTCCAAAGGGCACTTGGGCTCTAAAGCACCATTTTGGCTCCCAAGAGGACACTTTGGCATATATTTTTGCTCACAAGCAGAGACTTTTTCACTGTTTGGCCCCAAATATTCCTGTTCCTGCGTCCTGAACTATCTTTCTGCTCTATTTTGTAACTTTAATCTGGCCTCGTGTCCTCTGATGTGTTTTTCAGACTCACATTTTTCCATCATGGTAAAAACATCCATTTTAACACGTCAGCTGTCAGAGCTGTTGAGTTTCTGCAGAATGAACAAAGCTTTAGCTTCAGAAAAGCAGCTTATTCACAGTCCAGATGTAGTTTAGTGAGACCTTACTGGATAGACTTTGGGTTTTTTTTGTGCACTTCACAGAAAATTTCTTGGTCAGTCTTCTATTAGCGTCACTAACATCGTCCCTCTGAAGCACATTTCTACACATGAAAATGTGTTGGGCCTATCCAGCATGTTTTCCCCTGTCAGCCACCGTACCTGTTCATTTAAAAGTGGTTCAGCTTTAATCTGACTGAAGGGCCCTCACAGCCTCTCCAGACCCCTTGGACACGTCCCTGCAGCTAATGTGTGATTTCATGCCCTCGTGGTGTTTCATGTTGACCTCACCTGACACCACAGGGTGGCTCTGCCGGCCTCAGCTACTTCCTGAACTGTGCGTCCTGGCTCCTCCTCCCCGCCCAGAGGGATGAGCGCCCGGGAGCCGTGCAGCTTATGTCTGATGAGAAAAAGAGGGGGGGGGGGGGGGGGGGGGGGGGGTGAGGATGGACAGGAAGTTGTGGTCATCATAGGTAGGATGAAAACAGGACAGATTACAAGCAGCAAAACAAGAATCTGATGCATGTTATTTGTTATTCCTCCATCCTATTTTTATCCTGACATCTAGAAAAATGAGCGGCTCTTGTTGTTATTAATCCTCGGAGGTCTTTTCTCAGATTCTGTGATGTTTTTCCCTCATCGTGCAGCTTTGTCAGTCCTGCTCTGCTGTTTACCGCTGCGTTCGTGGTGTGTGCAGCTGCAGCCTCAGTGTTTTTTTTCTCACATTAGATATTAGGCCCACAGGGTGGAGTGGACAAAGAAAAGCATATTTTTAGAAATGCAGCATCACTTGTCGGAATTCAGAGAGACAGAAGTGGGTTGGCAGGCCAGTGGTTACCTGAGGCGCAGCTGAGACGCTGGCTGTCCCAATTTCTGTGCAATTCTCTCCTTTAATTCGCTGTACTGTGTGTCCAGAGGGACCGACAGAGCCACTGTGTATGTGTAGTGGACTTTCACCACCACAGATCCCGCCTCTGCTCCCTGAGCCGAGTCTGCGTGCTGGAAACAAAGCACACAGATCAAAAGAAAGCAAACACAGCTTTGATTTAAAATGATTAATTTAGTATAGTCAGTTATTTCAGATGGTTTGTGAGCAGGGAATAGTGTTTCTCTATCAGCGTCACAGTAATTGGATGTGTTACTTTGTACAAATGACGGAAAGAACACACAACTTCACGACCACACTGAACTCAGGGTTTGTTAAAAAGAAGTAAGAGGCAACGTGAAGAAGCTCTGCCAGATTTAGGGCTGTGTGAAAGATGTATTTTCTGCAGATGTTCCTGTCGGTGTTGGAGCCCAGCTGTTTTGATTTGAGTAGCCATATGTTGAACATATCAGTTCTGACTCTAGGGCCCAGTTTTACACAACAACGTTTCATAGCATTTCACCCTGAAACGCAGGAAAACACTATGAAAAAATCTACATCTACATGGAAACGTTGAGTGACTGAAAACGCCTTAGCACACATTGTCAGGCCTGAAGGGGGGAATATAATTATAGGAGCTGTAAACACAACAAAAGCATAGAGGCTGAAGAAGACGTGTGCCAGTCATCTGGAGTTTATACACTGCAAAAAAGGGAGTCTGAATATAAGATAAAAATACTAAATTTGATGGAAAAATATCTTAAAACTAGTGAAATTATCTGTCCATGCAGCAAGATCATTTCACTTGACTAGAAATCTTGAAATAAGACTGATAAATCTAAAAACAAGATGGTGTTGATAGGTATTCTCAGATCATAAAACAAGAAGAAAATGCTCATTTTTAGATTAAAATGCTTGAAAACAAACTTCCTGAGGGAGAATTGTAAGTGAAATATACTGAATATGAGCAATAGAGTCTAATTTCATGCTTCTTATATTATTAATTTTAGCAATGGAGTGAAAAACATCACTTTTTTAAGTCAAAACTACTTAGAATTAGAGAAGTATGATTAAGATAATTCTTGATTTTTGAGCATGGGTTAGTAAAATTCTGAGCTGTTTGCTAAATAAACTGTGTCTTAAAAAGATGATTTTTTTGTGTGTTATTCTTAAATCAAGCAACTTGAGGTAGAGCCAAACCTTGAAACAAGTTATAATGTTATGAAATTACATGTAAGAAAACCAAAGTAACTTGTTTTAACAGTTATCCACTCATTTTAGGATTCTCAGACTAATTAAGACAAAATTGAAACGTTCATGCTTTGTTTGAGATCTAACATAGTTTTAAATGCTAAAAATAAGTTTTTTTTTTTAAAAAAACATTAAAACAAGATTTTATCAAACATGTCTTAAAGTAAGATTTTGAATCTTGGAAAGTGAAAAATTAATTGCAGTGTATTAAGAACTTCCTCTCTAACTGCAGAAATAGAGCAATAAATGTATGTTTTGGTTGAAGGTGGTCAGTTGATTCAGCAGCACAAGAACAAAACAGTCGGTCACTGTTGTTGTTGTTGTTGTTTTTTGGTTCATTTATGGCACAGTGGAGGCTTATTGCACATGCCCAGAGCTGAATGTGACATCAACGTTTCCAGAGAAAAACCTGGCTCAGTGTTTACACAGAGACAGTGAAAACAGAATTTTCAAAATTTCCACTCTGGAGAGCGTTTTCAAAAGTTTGTGTTTCCGTGTAGACGGGAGGCTGAAACGCAACAATACTTCGCATTTCACCCGAACACCGTTCTCACAGCTGTGTGCAGTTTTTGAAGGAAAGAGGCAAAAAAAGAAAAGACACAAATGTCATAATCACACCACAGAGGAGGGCACTCTAGCAGCCATCTTTACAATACTAATGCAATGATTTATTGTCACTACACATACTTCAGAGCAACAAAATTGCAGTTACATCCCATCCAAGAAACATAAAAAGACAGTGACATTACATAGGGAGGACAAGAGTGGGAGAGCCGGGGTTTTTAGCTAGTTTATGCGACATATATTTTTAATAATTGTGTATATTTATGTTTATTATAACAGAGAGATAAAGTGATGGTAACCACAGCTTCAGACTCTTTTATATCTGTTGACAAATCATACTCAAGTTGGACTTTTTTTCAGTTGTTTCCCTCTCTGAATTTTATTTAAGATTCATGTAAAGCATCTATATGTTTTTCAGAGAGGTTATAATTTTTACCAGATTTGAGAACCACTTTCTGCAGCACTGCCCCTGACTTTGCAATCCATGCGGATTTTTTATTGAAAATATGACACACTAGCAAACGTCATTCTGTACATCTTTATGGGGGCCAAAAGAAGTTGCTTAGCCTTTCTGTATAAACTCACTGAAATATAACTTGTGAAATATTCACCATTAATCTGACTCAAAAATAGGAGGCAACGAAGAATTCATCCTCTGCAGAAAATAAATCCCTGGTCTATCAGCTCAGTCCTCCTCTGTCATTCCTATCAGCCTTTGATAGTCTCCAGTGTTTTTTCTTTTATCAGCTGAATTCTCGGCCTGAATATAAAACTTTAAACCAACTTTTATTCTAAGTATTTCTTCTCACTGCAGTCAGAAAACCAAACACTCTGCAGGTTGTTTCTTTTCACAGACTGATCCTTTTATTGTTTTTTGAGTTCACTGTAATTCTATTGAGAACTTTTTATCATTTTTGTCTCTTTTGCATCTCTTGGGCAATAGTGTGACTGGATGATACTTTAATGTGATTCCCTCACTGAACACTGGGGGGAGCCATGGCTCATCCTGGGTATTAAATTAAGGTTCCAGATAACTGCAGAGAGACACAAAGTTTGTGTTTGGAAATGTTTTGTTTTACCAGCATGAGTTTTGACTCAGTTTCTATGTGATTTCTTTAACAATTGGATTGTTGAGCTCTTAACATCACGTGTTTAGTGCAAAAACTACAGAAGTTTATGTTTAAAATGTTGCTCATAGTGCCTGGTCCTTTTTCTGTTGAGCCTCCAATGCTTCAGTCCCCACACCTCTACACTGATGGGACATAAACTAAATAAAGTACTACTCTCCTAAAGGACCATACATGGATTTTAGTTTAAAAGTCTCTGTGAGATCACTCATTGGATTTAAAGACAAAGTTTCAAGACTCATCATCTACAGCTGTGGTACTGGAAAATACTGACACAACCTAAGTTTTGTTTATCCAAGTAAGAAATACAAAGGTGGAGTTGAGGCGGGTCTTTAGCCTCCTGACTTACAACAACAATCCTCCCACCATTAATCAGGTCAGCTGTCTGCTAATCATGCAAAACTCATAATCATAATATCTTCACCTGCTGCTGTATAGAATGTGCAGATGGATAATTAAGATACTCTGATCAAATTTTGATTGATGTGTGTGAGTTTTAAAAAGCCCTGGTGGACAGCCTCAAGAGGACACTTGAAGTACAGCAGTTGGAGAGGAATACTTCCATATCAGTGTAATTCATTCAAGTTGGTGATAAACTACCAATAAGATATCTGTACTCATCAAGAAAAAAAACAAAATAACAAATACAGTTCTGGGGACTAAGACTTAAACCAACTGTGAGGTCAAACATAAAGCTCTTTACTCAGAAAAAAAACAAACAAAAAAAAACCAGAAGGGTCTGCTAGTTAGGAAATCAGAAGGGCCCATAGATAAAAAAATCAGAAAGGCCTTGTTACGCCACATTATGTAATAACGCCGCATTATGTAATAATGTAATAAATTTTCACTTTATTTTGTAATAACGCCGCATTTTGTAATAATCTGACGCATTTTGTAATAAAATCTTTGAACACAATATGTAATAAATTTTCCCGCATTATGTAATAATCTCTTACATATTGCGTCGATTATTACAAAATGCGGGTGTTGCACTTTTTTTCTCCAGAAAATGTAAGAATTTAGTGCATTATGTAATAAATCACCAAAACTGATGTCTTAACTAGAAAGAAAAAAAAAATGCCACACATAAGACACTAAATTAACGAATTTGATGGCTGTGAAAGTTTGTCCGATCCAAGCGTTTGATTGGATCGGACGAACTTCATATGATATTCATACCATTAAAACTTATTTAGAGCAATTTTTTTCTCTGTGAACTCTCAAACACAATCTCTATGAATTCAGTTATATTTGACTTAGATTTGACCAATGAATGAGCTTCTACTTTTTAAAATCAATTTGTTTTCAATTCATGCTGGAATGCTGATAATCAATGTAATTCTGAAGGTAAGTTGTTGTTTTTTTCTAATTAAGACATCAGTTTTGGTGGTTTATTACATAATGCACTAAGTTCTTACAGAAAAAAAGTGCAACACCTGCATTTTGTAATAATAATCGACGCAATATGTAAGAAATTATTACATAATGCGTTCAAAGAGTTTTATTACAAAATGCGATAGATTATTACAAAATGCGGCGTTATTACAAAATTAAGTGAAAATTTATTACATTATTACATAATGTGGCGTAACAGGCCTGTTAGTCAGAAATCAGATGGGCCTGTTTGTGAGAAAAACAGAGGGCCTGTTAGTCAGAAAATCAGAAGGCCTGCTAGTAAAATAACCCAAGGCCTGTTAGTCAGGCAATCGGAGAGCCCGTCTGTCAGACAATTAGAAGGCCTGTTAGCCAGGAGGCCAATAAAGAAAGGGAATAAGAAAGGCATGTTAGTCAGAAATCAGAAGGCTTGTTAGTCAGAAAATCAGAAGGCCTGTTAGTAAAAAATAAATACCAAGGCCTGTTAGTCAGGTAATCAGAAAGCTGGTTTGTCAGACAATTAGAAGGGCCTGTTGGTCAGAAGACCAACAAATAAGAAAATAAGAAGGGCATGTTAGTTGGAAATCTGAAGGCCCATTCGTCTGGCGATCAGCTGGCCTGTTCGTTAGAAAATGATGAGGACTGTTTGTTAGAAAATCAGAACGGCTGTTAGTCAGAAATTGATGAGGTATGCTAGTCAAAAATCAGCAGGCTGTTTGTATGTAAAGTAGTTCGGGCTTTATTGATATCGTCAAAGCTTAAGTTACTTTCTGACTAACAGGGCTTCTGATTTTCTGACTTATAGGCCTTTTTGGAGCACAATATGTAACAACAACCTGAAAAGTAATTTAAAAAATGTAGCAAAACCCAAAGGTTATTACATTTTGGGAAAAAAAAGTTAGCATTTGTCATATCCTTGAACAGTTTTTCCATTTTGGGTTTTATTGAATATTTTATTACATTTCAATGTCAGCACGTTTGTTGTGTTGTTGACCAGTTATTACTTTTTTTCCAACACATTTTGGGTCACTGTTCACAAATCAGGCCCTGTTAGCCTTCTAATTATCTGACTAACCAGCCTGACTGAGGGTCTTGTAACTTACAGACCTTCTGAATTCCAAACTAATGTCCCATCTGAGAGTAAAGAATACTCCCAGTTTACTTCCATAGTACATTTTTGGGTAACCCCCTGTTGCAAATTGGCTTTTTTTTAAACAGCCAACAGGTTTGTTTTATCTCCTCTGCATCCAGTAATTTTTGGTTACTTCACAATCAATTATAATCAAGGCAGAAAGAAAAGAGTGAAACCCTTATCAACATGGAAGGACCGTTTTAAAAGGGAACACACAAACGCTGAAAAAGAAAATTCAGCCCGGGGCCTTTTAGAGATCAGAGTTCTGCACTCGTGTCCATAAACTGAAAGCAGATCGACTGCAGACTGATTTTCTCTTCAGGAGGCATTTCAGAATAAATATAGTGTTACATTATAATACAAGTCAGTGTGCTGGACTTAAGTGACTGGAAATGACTGAGTCACACCGTGTTAGCCCTTGTAAAATATTAGTGGCATGCAGAGGAACAAAGAACATTTATATTCAGAGGCTTTCTACCTCTACTTCTACTTTGTTTGAGCAGCAGCGTGACTTAATCAGGACACATCAGCGTTCCCCAGTTAAGATCAACCTTACAAAACAAGTCCGCACAATCCTTCTATATTTAGATGACATGAGAAGAAAAGCGTGTGTGTGTTTTTTTTTTTTGTGTGAGGGAAAGAAGTTTGATGTGATTGCAGGCTGCACAGATGAATCAGGTTGCTCAGAGGGGATATTACCTGGTCACTGGCTGCGTTGGCTGTGTACCTGGGAGGCTCTGGGGCTGGCAGCGGTGCGTGGGTGGCTGTAGTGTAGGATGGAGGTGGAGTGTCTGTGGAGCTAAAGCTCACCGCTGGGAAAACACAAAACAGGTACAGTCTGAGCACACACGATGCAAATGAAGGGTTGGACGAGGAGCTGTTCTCTGAGTCTGAATCTGAGGGTTCAGTTCACTCCAGCAGCTGTAACATGGAGGAAGGGATCACCTATCATACATACAGTGTATCACAAAAGTGAGTACACCCCTCACATTCCTGCAGATATTTAAGTCTATCTTTTCGTGGGACAACACTGACAAAATGACACTTTGACACAATGAAAAGTAGTCTGTGTGCACCTTATATAACAGTGTACATTTATTTTCCCCTCAAAATAACTCAAAATATAGCCATAAATAGCTAAACCCCTGGCAACAAAAGCGAGTACGGAAAAAAAGGCTTCAATTTGCTAGGGAGCATAAAGATTGGACTCTGGAGCAATGGAAGAAGGTCATGTGGTCTGATGAGTCCAGATTTACCCTGTTTCAGAGTGATGGGCGCATCAGGGTAAGACGAGTGGCAGGTGAAGTGATGCACCCATCATGCCTAGTGCCTACTGTACAAGCCTGTGGGGGCAGTGCTATGATCTGGGGTTGCTGCAGTTGCTCAGGTTCAGCAACAGTATGTGCTCAAAGAATGAGGTCAGCTGACTACCTGAATATACTGAATGAGCAGGTTATTCCATCAATGGATTTTTTCTTCCCTAATGGCACGAGCATATTCCAAGATGACAATGCCAGGATTCATGGGGCTAAAATTGTGAAAGAGTGGTTCAGGGAGCATGAGACATCATTTTCACACATGGATTGGCCTCCACAGAGTCCAGACCTTAACCCCATTGAGAATCTTTGGGATGTTCTGGAGAAGACTTTGAGCAGTGGTCAGACTCTACCATCATCAATACAAGATCTTGGTGAAAAATTAATGCAACACTGGATGGAAATAAATCTTGTGACATTGCAGAAGCTTATCGAAACAATGCCACAGTGAATGCGTGCTGTAATCAAAGCTAAAGGTGGTCCAACAAAATACTAGAGTGTATGACCTTTTTTTTGGTGGTGACTTTTTTTTTGGCCCGGCAGTGTATAAAACCATGTGATGATTCCAGCTGAAGATCGGCCTGAATTGCTATGACAAGTCGTTTTTTTTTCTAAATTTGGTGTGGTGGGGCAAAATGAGACAAATGCTGTTAGGTAAAGTGAGACAGTGGCTCCTTTTACCTCATCATGGGACACAAGTTACGTTTAGGCTTATTCATTTTTTTTAAATGCAATATTAAATTAAATGTGCTTCATTTTAAATGTCATGAAAAGCTATTATGCCAAGGTAATACAGCAGGAAGACAATCTGGGGTTAAAATGCTCTGAAGGAGGTGGAGAGTGCAGCCAAATCATCAGCTGGATGATTTTAAAGTAAGCTTAAAAGTAATCCAATAGAATTTAGCATATGTTTCTTTACTTGAGCAATCCAAGGGAATACATTATAGATTACTGTTCAGGACATGTAATCAGTAATCTGTCGCGGAATACATTTTAAAAGTAACCCTCCCAACACTGCCTGTGCGTAAGTGCTTAAGCTAATTTTTTCTGGAATACTTTGATCTTTCAAAATCTGGTGTTATTTCCAATTTGCTGCATGCTGAAGCAAAACACAAACAGAGAATTAGATGGAAGCAAAAAACACTTCAAACAAACAGATTGAACATTTTTCAAAGGAGCAGTTGAAAATTTGAACATTAACAAACATATGTGCATCAGCATTTATGAGATTTTTTTCTCTTTTTTGGTAAAAATAAAAATAAAAAGTATTTGACAGCATAGCCAGATCATCCAGCATCTCATAGCTTGTCTCTCTCTTTGCATTAAAGCCAGTATAGGATGTTTTCTCCTCTTCATGACAGAAAAACTAAATCTGGAGGTAAAAGAGAAAGATTTTCAGCAACTCACGCCTATTGTATGTACTATACAATATTTTTAATACTTTAAAATACTGTACCATGCCTTGTTTAGTACAAACAAGGCATGGTACAGTATTTATAAAGTTCAGCAACAACACAAGCCTCAAATCAGGCTCACACAGCACAAAGAAGACTGAAAACACATTTCAGAGACTGCAGAAAGACTTCATACACTATTTTGGGCACGGCAAGGGTTAAAGAGGGGGTATTCTACGTTTCCAGATTTTAATGTGGATTTAAAGCAACAATGCTGGACGTTCAGACTAAATGTGTGCAGGTTTTCAAAGGTCTTCATAGTCATTTGTTGAAAAAAAAATCCCTGAATCTGTCTGTAAACAGATCAAAACACCCCTCTTTAAGAGTAGCACCATATCTTCACAAGCCTTGCTGAAATAATGACATCATCATATAAGGATCTCCTAACTGAGGCCCACGCTGCCAGCTTGTTGTAGACCAAACACCAAGGTGTGCCCATAGCTCTGCCACCAACAGGCCTCCAGAGAGCTGTCCAATCAGAGAGAGAAGGGGGATCCTGGAGTAGGCAGCCTTAAAGAGGCAGCAGCTAAAATTAAGCATTTCATAAGGGTTTTCTGAAACACCAGAGTGAGAATTTGTGGATTCTTTTTGTGCTATGAATTATGTAAAGCTACTACGGGGGCACCAGAGGGATAGAATTAAGACTTCAAAAAGCACAATACCCACTCTTTAACATGCCTCCTTGGAGTCTTCCTGCTTTTTTTGACTGGTATAAAGAGGAATGTTGGTGGTAGCACGCTTGCTACGAGGCATGGAAAGCCTCCAATGCAATATTACTGAAGCCGATCATTGTTCCTGACATCACTCCTACTCCTCTTCCTTCTGAACCGATTCAGCTTCCTGGAAGAACTCGTTGTAAAACTCTTGGCTTCAAAAATTGTTACAACTTGTTATCAAACCTTGTTATTTTTTTCCTGGAACACAGAACTGAAATATAAAGCCAAAGTAGAAGTGCTAGAATTTACAGTTCATGGAGCATCTGCTTGAGGAAAAACCGTGAAATACTGAAAGCTACGGACTCGCTCACGGAGAGAGAGAGAGAGAGAGAGAGAGAGAGAGAGAGAGAGAGAGAGAGAGGGAGAGAGCAGTTATTTAAAACCCACAGCAACGAAAAAAACTCCTAACAACGTCAGTTACTTTAGAGAAGCTATCACTCAATCTGAAACTATTTTTAACCAGATGATGTTCTTATTTTATCAAAGAAGCTGCAAAAACTTTCCAGGAAAAAAAACATTATTGCTAATGAAAAAAAAGTCAGCCCATCTGCCGTGAGGACAGAGGTAGGTCTTTGTTTTAAAAAATGAATGCAGAGCAGATTTTATTTTTAACACTACTTTTTATTTTCAAGACAACTTTTCCAGGATGAAAAACTACCTGGTAATGTATTTATCTGTTAAAAAAGCTATTGTTTGAAATGTGACAACATCAAACTTTGCAGACTTAGTTTGTGGTTTAGTGTTCCTCACAGCCTGGTGCTCTGAGACATGTCTGTAACGTGTAACATTGGTGAATCCTAGTTATGTCCTACCAGTGCTCATCTACCAACTCCAACCTCACCAAGCAGAGCAAAAGGCTCTCCATCACATTGACAGACTCTCAGGTTTGAACAGACCACTGCAGAATAACTGCTGCATGTATTTTGGAATGAACGTTAGCACAAACAGCTTGACCCCTGTTTTACCCCGTGCTCTTTCACTCCTTGTGTTGTCTCTGAGTTTTTGTTGTTGCATTTCCTTTTCACTGTGGCACACTTTTCAAATTTCCATTGACACATCTGGACGTCACACCTCACTAAATCAGCTCCTATCATGTCTCACACTGTGGAGTCACTGAGGTCTTAGTGTTTTATCAGAATGAGAAATGTGTTGATGATCTGTTTACTCATTGTCCTTTTGTCCTCTTAGAAAGTCAAGCCTTTGATTCGTCCTCTCTGTCTTTGTGTCCAAATTATCGGTCATGCACCATAAGTTTTATCACTTTGTTTTTAAGTCAGGCAAGAAAAAAATAAAAGTCTGTTTGAGAGGAAACCTTAGCAGCAAGGGAACAGTTCATATCAGGGAGATCTCTGACTTTGAGTGATTTGTTCTTATATAGAGGTACTCACTGGAGCAGAGCATCTTTTTTAAAGTTATATGATTTCAGAGAAAGAGAGAGAGAGAGAGAGGGGAGTGTGATGGATTTTTACCCCGAGGAGGAGCTGCAGAGCTGGACTGGGGCTTAGGGCGAGTGGGTGGTTTCAGTCCTGGAGGGAGGGGGATCCCACTGGGAACACCCTGGAATAAACGAGAGGACGGAGAGGTCACTAAAACAGCGTGTTGTTCAATGGAGAGAAATCTCTGCATCCTCCTCTCAGCTGGAAAGAAGCAGATCTATTTATTCTTGAGAGTTTTTATCTCTTTTACTGACACAGCAGTTTTTCCTGCGGGTCCTCGAGGGGCGAGGAAAGATAAAGCAACTCTCAGCATCAGGGTAATTTTCAGAAATCCCTAAAGTGACAGCATTAGACTCTCAACTCAGGCAGAGACTTTATTTGCTGAAAAAGAACCAATCAGGGAGTTCGCAAAACAGATCAGGCGCTGTATAATGAAATGGTGAAATATATTACGTTGTCCTTTTTGCCTTTGGATGACTTCACGTCTACAGGTTCGAGCAGGGACACAGGCAGGAGTCCTCTCTGAAAAACAAAGAGAAAATCAGTTGAAAATCAGACACTAGTGTTCTCGTCCCATCACAGATTCAGCTCCTCTCCCCCTCTCTGCTCACCTGTCCGTCCCAAATAACCATCACCATCCCGTCCCTGTCCTCCTCAGCAAATATAAACACCATGGCTCCACCCGGCACAGTCAGCTGACCCTGTCCTCGACTTATGTAAGGGGTCTTCACACGCATGTACCGCGTATCTCTACAGGAAGAAGAAGATGAAATCACTCACACGAGTTTTATTCTAACAACAGCAGGTTTTTTTCTACAGCTCAGGTTATGAATGATTTATATTAGAGGTGATACTCACTGAGATCCATCCGTTTTCGGCTCATAGAAACCAGGTTTCTGATGAAGTCAAACATCAGGGTTAAAAAAGTCTGACAGACACTGGTGTCATTTATTATTCATGATTTTACTGTTTTTTGTTTTACCTGCAGCCGAAAAGGTTCAAAACCTCCAAAATCATCATTGGGGACGACGGAGTAAATCACCTGCAGAGAGAGAATCAAACATCACTCAAACACTAGGGCAGAGCAATTTGCAAAAGTAATCTAATAGTGATCATTATTTCCTATATTTCAATTGCTATTTTTTGTGTTATTATTCCTTGGTTCTGATCGTAAATGATTTCAAACAAACACATTGTAGGACATGAACAGTTACATCAATTACAGCACAACAACAACAACCCACTACCACTACAACTGTGACTGCCATTTAAGTCACTTTTCACTTCCTTTTGCCTCTTTTGAACCACTTTATATATATATATATATATATATATATATATGCACCTTCATACTATTTTCCAGGTTCCCTCCAAATTATCTTGCTAACTTTTTTTGTTTTTGTCCATTTCTAACACTTTAAATCTTTTGTTTCGCCACTTTTGGAGATTTTTTTTATTTCTACAAACTACCAATTTCTCCAGTTTAATCCCAACTAAAAAATGTGAAGGAGTTTTCTATGTGAGGGTGTTGGCTGGTAGGAGGAGGTGTTCAACTCAATGGGGTGTCGGTGAGGACAGAGGAACACAGTCAGGATCCAATTTCAGAGGTTTTATTTTTCCAAAGTTTGATCTGTTTTGTCTGACAAAAGAGTGAATGATAACAGTTTATTAAACTAGACAAAACATCTCCCCTGAACATGAATAAGGTGTTTTAACTAAAGCAATAAAGGCAAATTAAATCACTACACACTCTGATAATTAACTGAAATGATGACAAAGGAGGAATTATGATGGAATAATGTAACAAAGGTAACTCACTGAGCATTTAACAGTCAAACATTTGGTAGTCTTTGGCTTTCTCTGCCATGCGGTCCATTTGCTGAGACAAAAAGGGAGACTGCAGGTGAGGAGGCTGGCTTTTTTGCCTCCTCGTCACACCCACCAGGAAATGGGGAACGTGGGTGGGGCTGTACTTTTCCAGGCAGGGAGAGCAATTATCTTGTTGCATTTGGCTATTTTTACCACTTTTCACTGTTTTGCCTTCTTTCTGAATTTCCTTTAAGTTTCCGCCAAATTTTTTCTTGCTAGTTTTTGCAGCTTTTTGTCCATTTTAGTCACTATTCACTCATTTTTTGCCACTTCTGGATCAATTTAGCTACTTTTTGCATAATTACAGGTTTCACCCTAATTTAAATAAATAAATGCAAATTTTTGATGCTCCCCTAAACTAAGTTTTATTGCTCCTCTTTGCTGTTTTTGCCTCTTTTTACCACTTAGATTTTTCTTTTGTAAAGGTAGTTTTTAACAGTTTGTCTCTATGGTTGAGCAGGGTTAAGTAACACTGATGTAAACCAGAAAATATCCGCTGCAAAAAATATAGCTGATATTTTGACACATTTCAGGTTATAGAAATATTGCACTGTCTGCAATTAGAATATTACAACAGGACTGATTGCGATTTCATCTAATTTGCGATTAATTGCCCAGCCCTATTAAACACACTGTCCCTCAGATGTTGATACATGGCTGTGTAGAATATCACTGAAGTCTATGTCAAAATGCAATTCTCAAAAGTATCAAAATGTTTTAAGCAGTACGAAAAGGACCTCCAAGTTTGATCTTAGGCTCTCAAGACTCTTTGACTCTTCTATGGCTGTGAGGAGGAGTGTCCAACAAAACAACATGGAGAGAGAAGCCCTCATTGTTTTGACCTCAGACCAGTTTGCCTGCAGATATCCATAGAGCAATGATTCCCAACTTGTGGTCCCCAGCCCCCTGGTGGGTCACAAAGGTACTGCAAGGGGGCCGCCAAATCATCTTCAAAATAGTTACATTTTAGTGTGTGTGTGTGTGTGTGTGTGGCAGGGGAGGTTTACATGACGATAAAAACATACTAAATAATGTATTAAATGTTAAAAATCAGGCGTATTTAAAAGGACTTTAACTCTTAATACACCAAATAGCTCCTGTTTTTTGTTTTTTTTTTGCTTCCGTCACATTTCTAACTCACCATTTTCCTTTACAAAGTGAAGTTCTGCTCCTCTATAGGCTCAGAAGAAATTCAAAGGCTTTTTCAGGTCTGTTCATCATTTAAGGCTTTATTTTTTAACAGAATTTAATTAAAGTGAACAGTTGATTTTCTGGGAATTTTCAAAGCGGACATGAGAATCAAGGCAATGTTGATGAACTTCTCATTATTTTTGCTCTGTTAAGGCACGTTGTGGACCTCACGATGCATTCAGGTACTCCGGAAACTTGAAAATCTGACAGTTTTGCCAGTTTTTTCAGCTTTTGGATTGGACAAATGGTTTGTAAATGCCAGTCATTTAAAAATAAGGTCGTTTTTTTCCTGCAGATTTGGTATCCTAAGGGTTCAACATCTTCAAATATTCATATATTTAATAAGAAAAGTGCCCCAAAAGCATAAATGGCTTCTGTTTTTATGGGGTCGGAGATGGGCCGCAAAACTTTTTGAGACTTTAAAGTGGGCCTTGATTTGGAAAAGGTTGGGAACCACTGCAATAGAGTCTACACTGATTTTAAACTGTAGTTTTGAATACTACTACTGCTGTGTCTCCTGCATAAACGTGTGCATGTCTCCCTCAATTTCTGAATGTTAAACATCAAAACCTGTGTACTACATCTTTAGAGACACAGCAGAGAGAGAAGTTAAATAAGCCAGCAGAAGCCGAAAAGATTTGATTAGAAAAGAGTCATAGTCAAGTTAAGTGAAACACAATATTCAACATCAATCATAACAATTTAGTTTCCAGAAAACAGACTCAGTTTAAATCCTGAGGGGCTTTTAACTTCAGAAAACCACTTGCAAAATTGTCTGGTGTGTAAAAAGTGAGTGTTGAAATGGGGATATTGTGCTTCAGACTGTCCCTCTGGTACCCAGTTTGAAAAAAAAAAAAATCCTTTTTCTCTCACAGGTGTTTTAAAAAACCTTTTTCCAGCCTCTGCTTGAAACATTTTGTTTCAGTTGCTGTCTCTTTGAGGCTCCCTGCACCACAAGCCTCCTTCTTTCTGATTGGCCAGCCCTCTAGAGGCCCCGAGAGCTGCGATCATCAACTGGCGGTCCGTGGGCCAAATCTGGGCCGAACAGTCCAAAGAAAATTGTCCAAAAGATCCTCCAAAATTGTGAGGATCAAAGAGAAAATACGTGCTCTCTGGTGGTTGACTGTGGTAGAGGTGATAGGAGCTTGACTCATAAAAGCTAAAAGCGCCTTTGGTTTTGTAATAACATGGAAAAAAAAATATAAACAATAAACTTGTTAATGCTATTCCAAAATGTGTTTTTTTTTCCTAAATTTGTATTTGAGGGTCCAGCCCCCAAGATGATTGGTAAAATTCTGGCTCTCTGACTAATATAGCTGGTGACCCCTGCCCTCGAGGCCTGGCAGGGGTGGAGCTTTGGGCAGACCTTGATGTTTGAGGCCCACACCTTCAATGTGTAAGGAGATTTGTATTTGATGACATATTTTCAGGAAGTCTCATGAAGATTTGATTCTATTTTTTAGGATGGAGTGTTTTGATCAGTTTACAGACAGATTCAGGGATTTTTACAGCATAGGAATAAGGAGAGGTTTGAAAATCTGCCACATTTAGTCTGAACATCCAAATTTGTTACTACATATCCATGTGTGAAATATGTGAATGAGGTCACTTCACTTTACCTTTGCTTTACCCAGGAAGTCTTTCTGCTGCAGCTGCTCTATATCCTGTTTCCTGGGTCTGAACACGGCACCTTCAGGCACCAGGAGGGGAGCCAGGATCTCCTCCCTCTGAGAGAGGAAAGACAGAAAAAGAGAGTGATCTGTCAGGATGTTTGCAATAAATGGTTGAACTCTTATACAGAAAAGTTCCATGAGGCACAACAAATGTCACAGATCTCAGAGGAATTATTGAATAAAACTATGGTAAAAGTTCCAGAGTCTGCATGCTGAGTTACTGTCACTATGGTGAATTCACTTCAACAACTCTTCCCATCACCAGATCACTTTTATAAGAATAAAACAGGTAACTGCTGCACTGCTAAACCATTTTCTGAAATCCTGAATCATCACACTGTTTACCTGGAAAATTAACATCACTTGATGCTTCATCTGCTGAGGAGCAAAAAGGAAATTCATGACTTAATGAGCAGCAGTTGAACAGGTGTGTCTCATAAAGTGGCTGAAAAATGTAAATGAACATTTATCTCTGTATTAAAAAACAACTTCCATCAGTCTTGATGTTCTGCTGAATCCATATAACTTTTTATTTTCACTTTTATAAATAAACTGATATTACATCGAAGATTTCCCTACTTTCTAATTTATTGAGCCGGTGCTGTAGATGTATTTGAATGTTGAACTGAAGTGTATCTAGAAAATCAAATTGCATTTAAAGGTAGAAAAAAAAAAAAAAAAAGAGTTAATTTTTGTCATTACTGTATCCGATGGCTAAATCACCTCATAAAATGATCTGTATATCATCTGGTTTCAGTTAAAAAATATCGATATGGTCCATATCCTTAAAGCAAAACTAAATAATGAACCATGTATGGGGGGCCATCCAGTGGTGGTGCGCACAGGAGGGGGTGGTTGCCCCCATTTATGGCCCAATTGTTGAAAAACGTGTGCTATAATGTACAATTTGAGAGCCAAACTTGCACTTAAAGGCCTTTTTTGGAGCCAAAACAAATGCTGAAGTGCACTCCTGGTTCGTAAAGCACATTTATCTTCCCCTTTGGCTGGTGATTTACAGCCATCCTGAGATCCAAAACATACAATTAAGTGCCCCTTTGGTGAGCCAACACATGCTGAAGTGTCCTTACAAAACCCAAACACTTACTGAAGTGCCTTCATGGGAGGCAAAACAAATGCTGAAGTGTCCTCGTGGTTGGTGAAGCACACAAATCTGCCCCTTTGACTGGTTAAAAGAATGGTAAAGTGCCCTCCTGGGATCCAAGAAAATGCTTAAGTGCCCTATTGAGAACCAAAACAAGTTCCAAAGAGCCCTTTTGGGCACAAAAATATGCACACGAGTGCCCTCTAGGGCGCCAAAACGTGCCCTCCTCTCGGGAGCTGAAGTAAGCTTAAGTGTCCTCACAAGAGCCAAATACTTGCTAAAAAGCTGTTTTCCCAAGAACTAAACACGCCAAGTGCCTTCTTGGGAGCCAAAACCAATGCTTAAGTGCCCTCCTGGTTGGTGAGGAATACTAATCAGCCCCTTTGACCTGTTAAAAAATGATTGACTGGCTTCTTGGGGAACTAGAGTGCTCCCACTGGTGAGCCAAAATGCGGTTCAGTGCCCTCTTTGGAGCAGAATTATGCAAGGTGTCCTCACAAGAGCCAAAAGCTTACTGAAGTGCCCTCTTTAGAGCCAACAAATGCACTTAATGGTCCTCCTTTTGGGAGCCAAAAGATGCTCAAGTGTCCTCATGAGAGCCAAAGGCTAGCTAAAATGCTGTATTTGGAGCCAAATTTGTGTTTCGGTGCTTTCTTGGGAGCCAAAACACACACTTGAGTGTCCTACTAGTCAGTGCAGCACACTAATCTGCCCTTTTAGCTGGTCAAAAAATGATGACATTCTCTCCCGGGGCCAAATATGTGCCAAGAGCCCTTTTGGGCACCAAAATGTGCACCACAGTTTCCTCTAGGGCAGCAAAAAGGGTGCTTAAGTGTCTTCCTCTTGGGAGCCAAAAGATGCTACAGTTTCCTCATGAGAGCCAAAGGCTAGCTAAAAAGCTGTATTTGGAGCCAAATTTGTGTTTAGGTGCTTTCTTGGGAGCCAAAACACACTCAAGTGCCCTCCTAATTGGTAAAGCACAGTAATCTGCCCGTTTGGCTGGTTAAAAGAAATGATTAACTGCCCTCCTGGGAACCAAAACACATGTCAAAGTGCCCCAACTGATGAGCCAAAATGCAGTTGCCCTCTTGGGAGCCAAAATATGCTCAAGTGCTCTCCTAATTGGTGAAGCACACTAATCTGTGAGTGTGTGTCCTCACAAGTGCTGAACACTTGATGAATTTCCTTACTAGGAGTCAAAACAAATAATAATGTTCCCTCCTAGGATCCAAAACACATGCAGAGGTACCCTCTTGAGAACCAAAACATGTGCCAAGAGCCCTTTTTGGCCCCCAAAAATGTGCTGAAGTGCCCTCTTCTTGGGAGCCAAAAGATGCCAAAAGTGTCCTCACGATAGCCAAATGCTAGCTAAAAAGCTGTTTGGAGGCAAATTTGTGCTTACGGGCCTGAATGGGAGCCAAAACACACACTCAAGTGTCCTCCTAGTAAGTGAAGCACACTAATCTGCTACTGTAGCTGGTTAAAAAATGATTTAGTCCCCTCCTGGGAGCCAAAACGTGCTCCAAATAGTCCCTTTGGTTTGGGAGGCACAATAATCTTCCCCATTTGGCTGATCACAACATGATTAACTTCCTTCCTGGGAATCAAAACACATGTTTAAATGCTCTTCTCTTGGGAGCCGAAACATGTGCACCATATGTGTTTTTTTATCTTCTCCCCTGCCCTTCAAAATGTCTGTGCTTACCACTGGCTGGTTGTGTGCACGTTCTGTTTTGATTCAGTGGAGCTCTTGCATTAATTTCTTAAGGATTAATTTTTCATGCCAAATGTTTTCCTGCCTCTCCTGTTAAACTTTGAGCTCACACGTTTACTCTCAGCATAATTTATCAGTAATATTAACTCAACTCGACTGGATTAAAGCTGAGCCTCATGTTTCCTCCACTCAGGCCTGCACAGGTGCAGATATCCAGTCACCTCCTGGCTGCCTCTGCCTTTTGATCACACCTACGTCTGACAGCAAACAGACCTGCTGCAGAGTCAACTCCAGCACCTGTGCTCGCTGCAGATGAGCTCACTGTCCTCTCTGTAACCTGAGGAACGACACATCAACGGGCCAAATGGAGCACAACCGATGGTCTTCTGTTCTCCAGGTTAAAGGCTTCATCATCTCTCTGCTTCTTTAAAGAAGTGAGGCCAGACTAAACTTTCTCTACCCGAGACGAATCATCATCATCAGAGACATCAGGCTGGAAATGGCAGTAATAAAACATCAGCAGGACCATCAGAGCGAGGAGAACTCACCATGACGGCGTCCAGAGCCACCTCTAAGCTCCCTCCTCGACCTTCTTTCTCCTGGGACGCTGACAGCAACATCTCCTTCGCCTGCTCCCACTGTCCCATCCGGCAGTTCACAGCTGCTGCGTTATATAACACCTGATGGACACATGACATTTACACACTTTAACACAAGAAGAGATGAGGGTCCTTTGAAGTACTGATGTGCAGATTGATCTCAGTCACTCAGTCTGAAAACACAATGGCAGAGTGTAACAGAGTCGTGTATGCAGTAGGGCTGAATGACATGGACAAAATTTCATATCTCAATATTAACACCAGATATCTAGATATCAATAAGATACAAAATGGCTCCGGAATGAGAGAAAACTAAGCATTTTTCATAAGAATAAAAGCATCATAATATAACAGGATGAGGATTGATTGGAGCTCACTGTCAGTCACCAACACAAACAGAAAATCACCAATAATCATGACTGTCTGAGCTTTTCATGCAGGGTGAGCTGGGAAAATCTACATCAGTGATATCTTCAACATTGGAATATTAATATCTTGAATTTTTGAATCTCGATACCAATTGATAACGAGATATCTATCAGTCCTAGTGTGCAGCTATTCAGCTCCTAGATTTATTCAGGTGGGGTTTCTAGAGAATAAAAGATCATTTTACATGGAGCAAAATAAAAAGAAAATTTAAAAAAAAATTCTGCACATCACTTAACTGATCACTTTTCATTGTTCTTCACTTTTTGGATTGTGTTTCATCATTCTTTGTAAAGAGAGTTATCTTTATTCTTTGTAAATGGTGCTATTTTTAATTTTTTCTCAATTGCTTATTTCTAATGACTATCTTAAATCCTTATTATTATTATTATTATTATAAGTAGTAGTAGTAGTAGTAGAATAGCTTATTTTTTATCCTATTTGTATTTTATTATTGTACTTTATTATATCTTATTGTTGCATCTTTTGCACTTGGAATGTTTGTGAGCTGCAGTGACATAGAAATTTCCCCCATGGGGATTTATAAAGAATGTTCTATTATATTCTCTTCTATTCTATTCTGTTACACAGACAAGGTGTTGTTAGATTATTGAGAACAATTGCAATAAAATAGCCATGGTAAACTTAAAAAAATTCTAGAAAAAATTTGAAAAATAACATTTAATCTCTCTATATATATTATTATTATTATTATTTACGACCAGCCTAATTGGTACAATCAGCATCAGTGTTGGCGTGGTGTCACAGACACCAGTCTGAATTT
This sequence comes from Thalassoma bifasciatum, assembly GCA_008086565.1. Lineage (NCBI taxonomy): Eukaryota > Metazoa > Chordata > Actinopteri > Labriformes > Labridae > Thalassoma > Thalassoma bifasciatum. The sequence goes on from RPOG01001135.1 coordinate 38,932, forward strand.
TACTCATTATTGGATTGGTAAGGAAATCTGTGGTATCCAACATCATTACTTTGAAGACCAAGATTTAGTAAAAAAGAAATCATTGGTGTCACTCAGTTCTACTACTCTAATAGAGCAATGGAGATGTTAAGGTCAGGGTTGTGGCCTAGTATTTCAACATTGAGCTTTTCCTGCTAGAAAGTGCTTAATGTTGAAATGCATTTGCTGAAGGGAAATGCAGGCCCCCCATCTTCTAGTTTTCATCTATTTTCACCGCTGTGTTAACCAAACTTGGTGTCAGGAACAAAAAGTCCTCATTCACCAAACCAACGACACAAGAGCATTAAAGTATCATCTGAAACTTACAGGCTGAAAACTATCATTATCATAAGAGTATGACAGTCAGCAGAGTAATGTTTCTGTCATACAACCAGAGACCTGCTCCAGTTTCTATCAGTCATTACAACTTAAAGAATAACACACACACACACACACACACACACACACACACACACACACACACACACAAACACACACGCCGCTGGATTTGTTACTTCCACAGCTCGAGGCAATGTTAAATAGCTTCACTTCTTGCAAACACAATCATAAATAAGGCATTTGACATGATTTTTACTTCCACTGAAAACCTTCAGAGGAGGTTTTTTAAAACTCAGGGTCATGAACATAGACTGTATAATGAGTGGACGTAACGACGTTCGGCTCAAACTGAAGCCTCCAGCAGATGCCCCGCCCCCTGGTGTCTGGCTGCAGTATAGGTCATAAGCCCCGCCTCCCCATGTATTCCAGATATGAGCCGGGAAAACTTAAAAAAATTATGATACCTCGTAGAAACGTTTCTCTCATCCTTACGCTAAGGTGCTATCACGATGTCATCTGGCTGCATGGTGTTCAGGTGTTTTTTTTTCCTGAGAAGTTGGTTTCTCATTAGTTATTGGACGTTAAAAAACGCAATATAAATTTCATTTTACGATAGTTGACAGCTGCCGTTCATGAGTAGTTTTTATCGGGGATATAAGAAACTTCAGGAAAGAGCCAAAAGGAGACTAAACCGTCTGAAGAAGAAGAAATAAATATTTTTATTTCTCTTTTTACTTGGCTCCACCGGAAATTCTCCACTGCGCAGACTCTGGCTGCACAATGGCGGCTAGAGAAACGGGGTTTTTTGGCTTCAAAATCGTAGAACGGTGACAGGCGGAAGCACGCTGTCCATTCTATATACAGTCTATGGTCATGAAGGGTTTGTTGTTGACTCGAGTGGATTATTATCTGATGATGATAACCTCAAAATAAAACTGTTCCCATATGAGACTGTACAAGCACTTTCTTTATGATGGCTGGGTAAAATGTGATTCTTTTTTTATTTTTTACTTTTTTGTGTAATATTTGCCCAGTTAATCTTGACACTTTCTTGCCTCATAGTCAGGTTCTTGGTTCAAATCCTCAGCCAGATAGGAGCCTTTCTGTGTGTACATTTTACACTTATTTTCCTCTCTTTTCTTTAAGGAAATCAGGCAAGCTTTTTGTTTTCTTTGTATTTCACTTAGAGAAGATTGAATCTATAAACTCTTGTTGTCTCATGATGTTTCTGGGTTACAGACAAACTGAGAGCAGAGGAGACCCAGTGGTTTCTTTTGGTCTTTTTGTGTTTATCAGTCCTAGGGAGCTTCACTGAGCTGATCAAGACCCAAAAAAAATTTTCATTCTTAAAAACATCAGAAAAAACATGGACAAAACTCACCCTGCAGATGCATACATCCCCACAAACCTCCATCCAATTGGATCAAATAATTTAGGGTTGAGCATAATTTAAATAAAAATCTTACGATGTCTTGCTCTGTTAACAGATCAGCAGTTGTTGGTCTGTGTTCAGTGCAGGTCAGAAACCTCAATGTAACAGTATAATATGGTTTTACAGTGTTTGCCAAAATGATTAGAACAGATCTGAAAGCATTGACCTCTGTTTTTAGCCTTCAAATCCTGATCGTGAAAAATACAGATGAGCTCTGAGCTAAAAAAAAAAATACCAGATGAAGTGAGACCTTGTGTCTTTATCTACTTTGAGCTTTGATATGAATGTTTGGTTTATTCAAAGGCTTTGCTTTGAATGTGCAATAGATCTGTCCAACAATATACAGATCGTTTCAGTTTGCTGAATGGGGTTAAGGTCCAATCAATCAACAGGTCAACATTTATAAAATGTTATTTTATTAAGAGAGACCCAAAATCAAGACCTGTTAAGAAGTCTGATCTCATCTTAACCCACGATGAGAACAAACCTTTGCAGCGTTTAGAAAGTTACAATGGTTGATAGGCAGAAACCTTGGAAAGAATGGTGGGGTTATGAGGATATAAAAGAGAATTTCTTTAAGAGAATGCATGTGGTATTTTTACTTTTTAATCACAGTTCCCAAACTGTAGAGGCAGTGTAATGTAAACACAAGTTAACCAGAGCATTAAACTAGAGTAGAGGAAGTTTGGGTTTGTTTAAAGGAACCCTGGCTACCAGAACGTCATTTTCCTAAATGATCAGTGTTTTTACCAGCTACATAAGAAGGATAATAAAATCTCTCAGAATGTCTTAGTTTGTATAAAATTTGAAAAAATATTTTCACCTGTAGGCCGCCATTGTTGTTTACGCCGCAATAACGTCTGGGTAGTGACGTCATATGGTTGCACCGGGCTGGATCTCATACAGGATCATATAAGTCCTGGAGCGGACTTCAGTGGTTTCCCGAGGAAGTTTTGTGGGTTTGTGTTGGAAAATAGTCGGCACAGCATTTGGCTTTAGTCTCCGTTTATAATGACCCACACCTGTCAGCTCTTTCATCAGCATGGGCCGGCTAAATGCAGCAAATGCTTCTGGGGAGAAGTGGCCAGAACGTAGCCTCGGGTCCATGGGAAGTTGGACAAGCGATTTCCCACAACTTCCTTCTTTTCTTGTCTTTTGGGAAGCTGTGCAGACTAACATCAGTCTCCATGTTTCCTTTGGACTGAAAAGTGCACCCAAAAGCAGCCACATGTGGCATTATTATGTTTTTTTCCCTCCTCAAACCTAGTGACTTACGGCGACTAGTAGTGAGTAAACGGCCAAATCCAGATGCTCGGCACCAAGCAATCAATCTATGTCAGAATGCATTGCGGCAGTAAAACAATGGCTGCGCCCGAAGGATAGAAACTGTGTTTTAAACTGTATTTTTTTTTTAAGGAAAAACCAATTGGTTATGTCTTTTAACAACAAATTCTAGTTTGAGAGAAACATTTAATCATATTCATGCCTATTAGTCCTTACAGTCGGGGTTCCTTTAACAACATTAATTTTGGCCCATTCCTCTTCCCTTACAAAAGTAGCTGAAATAATTGTTCATCACACAGTTATCATGGTGATCTCTGTTTTTGAATTACTTTAGACACTAGGAGCTGATTTTCCACCATGTTGTCTGCACATCTTTAACACAGTTACACACTTTTGGAGGTGCTCAAAGTGGAAATGTCCCATGTGAAAGGGGCCACGCTGTAATGACCTCAGTCGTCCACATGGGGCACATGCACCAAGCATAAACAAGGCTTCAGACGGACATCTGCTGAGACCAGATTAGGGTTAGAGAGCAAGAGCGTAGTTGGTGTAGACATTTTAGTGCTTATTTTACATTATGGCTAAATTAGGTTTTATACAGTATCATTATCCATAAGGGAGGAGGAAGGATAACTAAATATCTGACATGTAAGGCAGCATGAGAGGGAGAGACCAAGTGAGGAGCCATCGCAGGTGCCAAGAAGGCTAACAGAAACAAGATTCTTAACTACTACAAGGGATCTCACAGGAGTGAAGATAAAGAGAATTTGGAACTGGCTGCTGTAGACTGGTGGAATGGTACTATAGGTTGAGAAGTAGTAAGTAAAAGTAAGTTAAGGTCGAATTATTGATATGAAGATTGAGAGCTGATCACAGCAGAGTGCTACAAAGATGAACTGGAAATCAGTCTGGACCATAGACTGTATGTAGAATGTACAGTGTGGCTCCGCCTTTTACCATTGTTTGGTTTTGAAGCCAAAAAAAAAAAACCCTACTGAGGCTGGGTACCAAAAAAAAACAAGAAATACATTTTTTTTTCTTTCAAGGGTCTAATCTCTTTGTGGCTCTTTTTTCCGAAGTTTCTCATATCCCTGATAAAAACTACACATGAACGGCAACTATCAATCATCATAAAACGAAAACTTATAACCCAGTTTTTTAACGTCTGATAACTAGTGAAAAACCAACTCCTCCAAAAAAGAGGACATCAGCACAATGAAGCCAAATAACATCTTTATATCAACGCAATGTATTGATATTAGAAACATTTCTATGAGTAACAATTTTTTTTAAGTTTTGCCACCTCTCATCTGGAATGCATTAGGAAATGGAGTTTTTGACCTGTACCGCAGCCCGCCACCAGGGGAAGCAGTTTTTGTGGAGACCTCAGTTAGAGCTGACTGTCATGGCATCCACTGATTATACAGTCTATGGTCCAGACTTGACAGGATTGGTCATTCATTTTCAGTTTTCTTTTTTTAAAGGACAATGAATTAAATCTCCTTGCGATGGTTGTTCTATGGTAAACAGATCATAAGGACATAATGCTGACTTTTAAGGTATTTATTTCTTATTTAACAAAAACAACTATACACTTAAACTATGCCAAGTGTTTGAATAATTTTTGCCACCACTGTAAAAAAAACTTATTTTTGATACTCAAAAATTTACTTTTCTTCTTTTTTGCTGTGGGACTGAAACAGGTGTCTGTTTTCCACACTGTCCAGAATCTTCGATAAACCTGATGAGGAAGTTTCTAGACCAGTAATTCCCAGGCTGTAGGCAGTTGCCCCCTGGTGGGCCACGAAGGTACTGCAAGTGGGCTGCCAAATCATTTCCAAAACAGTGTGATCTTTGTGGAGAGTAATTAAATTAAGATACAAATATACAGAATAATGTTCATACTGTTAAAAGTCAGTTATGTTATAAGGGATATCAAACATGTTCAAATATTTAAATACAATAAAAAGTCCTCTAACAAGACTTGTTGAAGTCCAATATGTAACATGACCATAAATTTAACAACAGCTGAAAATGTAATAAAAAAGAATGATAAAATCCAGAATGCAGTTATTTGTAGAAAATGTAGCAAAAGAACTGAGCCCAAAATGTAACAAAATTAATGTTGTGTAACCCAAAATATAATTACTGACCCAAAATTTAACAAGTTGTTACACTGTGAGCAAAAATTTACAAAGTTTTGGGCTCAGCATGTTATATTATTGACCAGTTGTTACATTTCGGGTTTTATGATATTTTTTTAATTACACTCAGGGTAGTCGTTTTATTTCAGCTATTTGTTCCAAATCAAGCCATAACAAGGCATTCTATATATATCCTCTGTTTATTGGGTTGAAGGTGGGCCATAAACCTTTTTTTGATATTTAAAAGTGGGCCCTGAGTTGGAAAAAGTTGGGAACCACTGTTCTAGACAGTGGGAAGGAGCCGGATTACATGAGAAGAATGGACACCGATGACATCGTTGTTTTCCAGGAAGTATCGGTTCCTTTGTGAGCCAAGAGCACTTTTCACAATACTTGTTCCATGATGGAGAACAGAGATGAGTTATCAAGAAGCAAACACTGACTCTCTACAAACTATTGTTTTATCTCCTCAGTCTCATCATCATCAGTGCTGTCTTAGTGAAAGTGAAACTATCATGAAGTCAAAATACTGTAGAATTGAACACATCAGAGGATCAAACTGATGGACTTATTGGTTTTTAAACCCTATCAAGACGTGTTTCAGCTGCTTTGTTTGGATTTATCTGACTATCTGCAGGTGCTCCGTGTGTGTGTGTGTGTGTGTAGCAACAGTGTGACCATTCCATTTGTGAGAAATATGCGCTGTTGTGTAACCTGTTGGCCTCCATCAATAGAGCTCTGTGTGCTCCCAGGTGTGTGTGACATTTAAACCGCACAATGCAGCTGATGATGACACGGCTCCGTTCGTTCTCATTTCACATCACTGACAGACCACAGGGATCAGATTTCTTGTTCTATTCCTCTCTATCAGAGGGAGCAGGCCCAGGGTCAGCATCAACCAGTCTCCATACAGGTGTGTGTGAGTGTGTGTGAGTGTGAGAAAGTGTCAGACCTGCCAGCTGAAGAGTCTGTATCTCAGGCCCAGCTGTCTGTAGTCGATGACCCGGTTTCCTCTCATGTGTTTCTGCGCCCAAATACAGTCTGACAGAGCTTCCTCCAACCTGTGCAGACACACGGACAGAGGAGGCTCAATTCATCATCTTCAGCTCCACATGAAATGTTCAGAGACACTTTGAGGCCTCAGCCATCAGTGCCATGTTTGATGAAACATGTAATGTAAAAAAAATGATGGTAGGGGATGAGAGAAACCCTGATACCAACAAGAAGACAGATTCCTAAGTCTGTACAGAGATCTAGCGCTGCCCCCTACCTGTCAATCTGCATCATCACAGCTGCCCTCTGGAAGAAACCAACAGCAAGACGTTGATCCTTGGCGATGGTGAAGTCTAACGCCTGGAAGTCAAACAGAGCCAGGCTGGTCACACAGATACTCAATAAAGTTTGCTTCATTTGGTACAGTGTAAATCAAATCTGCCAAATGCTTTATGCAGGTGTTAAAACCAGCTTGTGGCCCATCTGGAAAAAAACAAACAAAACACTGAAGTACACTCTGGGTAACCATAACGTTCACCAAAGTGTCCCCTCAGGAGCAATAACGTGCTCAAGTGCCCTTCTCGAAGTCAAAAACATGCTGTAGGTCTCTTTATTTCCTTTTCACCCCTGCCCTTCAGAAAGTGGCTCACAGGTCTATTAGATCAATGTCACTAAATATGAAACATTGGCTTAGATTTTAATTTTTTGTGGTGCATCTGTATTTCTAAATAAGGTTAAATATTTTATACCCTCACCACACTTTTTAAATGCTGTTGTTTTTATGCTGCAAATTGTTAAAATATAACATCTTAAGCATTTGTTGTGAGTATGTACACTACAAAAGCTGAAAAAAAGCAAGTTGTTTTTTTGTTTTTGTTTTTTGAGTGAAAAATATCTTTAGCCATGATAAGTCCAATGAGTCCACAGAGATAAAAAAAAACATAAAAAGATGCAAGTGAGAGGAAAAGTCCGTGCTTTTCTCTACCAAAAAGTATTTCTGTGATTTTTTTTTTTTTTTTTTTTGTAGTATGGAGCACACTGAAGCTGGACAGTCTGACAGATAAATGAGGTCAGAGCAGAAGAAAGCTTAAAGGGAGAGTGATAGAGCACAGGCTACAACACGGGTTTATCTGTTTGTGATAATGTTCATACTAAACCACATGCAGCAGTTATTCTACAGTGATCTGTAAAATGAAGAGCCAGGTTACCTTTGCTCTGTTTGGTGAGGTTGGAGTTGGTAGATGAGCACTGGTAGGACACAACCAGGATTCACTAATGGTACGTTACAGACATGTCTCAGAGCACCAGGCTGTGAGCAACACTAAACAATAGACACAGCACTACATAACTACAAATACA